>OU015496.1:127717680-127750180 GCA_907164885.2 Dolomedes plantarius
TCCGTAGCAAAGTGCGGGTTTTCAGCCAGTCTTAGAATAAAAGTTCAAAGGAGTAAAACTTAGATGTAGAAAATCTTGCATAGGAAGATCATCTACCCTAAGAAGGGGAGACGTACACATAAAAAGGTTTAGAACCACTGGATTAAACTATTATATGAATACGACGAATAAATGAACTATTAACGAGTTTGAAACATATTCCATCCTTTTCATTATATTTTAATTAACAAGAAGTCTGTTGTTCCTGTTTATGTTTTCACAAGTTTCTTGTAAATGATGGTATCTAGTGGTTAAGGCTGAGTGTCGTATGCTATACAACATATTTAAATTCCTGTGTTATTCTATGCACACAAATGCACTTGAACTTCTCAAATTTTATTTCACAATTTCAGATACTGGTGTGAAATAGTAAGTTAATTTAAAAAAACAAAATTTTTCTTCCAAAACAGACAGTAACTTTCAGTACTCTCAAACAAAACGATATCTCTAAAATTACTTCAAAATTCCAGATACCCCTTCCCAGATGTGCACCTTTTGCTAAGCACCATTTTGTCTGCATGTTAAAATACCTTTTATTAAGCATCATTTTGTTTGCGTGTTTAAATGCTGTTCTCCACTTGCAGCAGATAGTAACAGCTAAGTAATCATGGTGCAATTTGTTTCAAACAACGAAAGCGTTGTGCGAATTAATCATTAGACTGCGTGCTCGCAAATAATCTCGCAACAGATTAATTCTGAGACGGATATAAACACACCAAGGGGTTAAGAAAATCTTAATTTGATTTTTAATTTTATTCATTAAAACAGACATACTTTGAAATGCGTTTTCTAAAACATTCACAGTCATTTAAATAAAATATTCCTGAAGGAAAATGCTTGTCATTATGTAAATGGTTTCTATTACTTTCAAAAGACTCGGAAAGTGTTACATATTCCTGAATATTATACAGATCGCCTGGACGAGGTATTCGAAATTGAACTTGTAAGAAATTAATTCTTAGACAATTATGAACTTGACAAGAATTAGCATATTTTTATTCAATCTCTCGTTCTATTTTATAAACATGCGTTCGTTGAAAGCTATTTTCTATAATATTTTTTTATTATTTTAATAATAAAAAAAGAACTATTTTAGAAATATTCAGAAAAATTTGCACGGGAAACTAGACCAATAGAAATGAGTAACTGTGAACTTAATGGATCCACATTTTCTACCTCACGAGACCATCAGTGAGGGGAACTAATTCCAATGTCAAACTCGATGAGTGATTCCGCTCATGGACTTATGTTATCATTATTGTATTCAGGGGTTTTTTAGCATGTTCACTGCCATGAGCATCACCGGTGGATCTCAAAAAATGTTCCTTCTGTGCCGTGAGCATCCCCCGTGGGTCACCGGTATCATTGCATATTATGTTAAATAAAATTTCCTGGGCAGTTAAGCAATGACTTAGTGTTTGTAGGTGGTACTCTACGATAACAGTTCTTTAAAAAAATCAAACTTGGACACCCTGCTCCATCTATTATTGGCTCGGAAATTTTTTTATTTAAAAATTTGTTATTTTTTTTATTGTCTGAGCCACGTGTGCAGAAGGTTAGAATTTTATATTTTTAAGCTCAAAACGATTGTCTTTATCGGAAAAATGTAAGTTTTTGATCTTTTCACCAAAATTGTTTGGATTTTTCTTGATATCTGCTATTTTAGGCTATAATCCGTAAGTTTGGTATTGTGGTGATATCTATAAGGTTGGCATACCGATGATCATTTTATCTTCCTATGGGGGCAGTGAACTTGTTAAGAACCTTGAACTAGGTCATATTGATTGTTAAGGTCTGTCTACTTCGGAGCACTTTTTTATTTTCAAAAATATACAGTACTGATTAAATGCATATGTTTTTAGTTCAAATGAGATATAAAATCATAAAATATATATATATATATATATATATATATATATATATATATATATATATATATATATATATATATATATATATATATATATATATATATATATATATATATATATATATATATATAATTTTGGTAAAATTTTCGCAATATTTTAAAATAGAGGAAATATTTTATAAATTTTTAATACAATTGAGTGCTTACGCCAAATATTTTACACTTAGTTCAACTGAATATATTTTACTTTCCTTTATACTATATACTACTGTGACATTTACCTGTGTCCTGAAGTAAAAGTTTTACAATATTTCTAAAAATAACTGAAGTATACAAAAAAAGGAAAAAATCACTGATTTTTTAAAAGAATTATCTTTTTGCAAGTACGGGTACCTGTAGAATGATTAAATTAACACATATAGCTTAGCTTTTAGTTCAAAACATAGTAGGTAATATGTAAGACTTTATTGCAAAATTCATTGAAATATATTGAAAGCTTTTTAAATTATTAGCTTTCTCGTTTACAACAGTAACTGAAAAATTAGTTTTCTAGAAAATGCATTTAAAGATACTACTTAACGGTCTTTTAATATAGCTTTCGGTTTATTAAATTGGCAGTAACTTCTCATCCAATGATCGAAGGGAAAAAAGTAAAGCAGTTTTGACATCCTAAAAGATTGGACTTTGAAATAGAGCAATAAAGGTGTTTCAAAATTTTGCAATAAAAGAGCCATTTTAACGTAGTCAGATACCTTTTAAACTCAGAATTAACGTCTGTATTGATAGTTAAACGTAGATCAATGTCTGTATTGATAATTAATCGTAGATTCATGTCTCCATTTGAATACTAAGGTTCTTGCATTGAATGACCATCCAGTGTTATTTATTTATTACAAATGCCGGGAAAATTGGCTATGATACCATTTGTTCTCAGTAAAAGGCGAGACTGCTGGCCATTCATTTTAGGGAGCACCGCTTAGGTGGCCTGCATTACCCCCTACGAGTCAGTCCCGTAATTTAGAACCGAGTCAAGGGACGAGACCGGATCACTTGATCTCGTCCCTCCAAAGGTAAATTTGAGAACTTGGAGGACTATGCAGCCACGACAGATTTAACGTGCACTGACCACCATTAGTGAACACGGCGGTGGTTTTTGTAAGCGACCGGCATCGAACATGCATCGAATCCGGCATCCTCAGATCACTTCTCGACGCGTTTGCCAACTGGGGCACCCCCCCCCCCCCATTCAGTGTTAATTAACGCTTTCCAGTTTAAATCTAAGAGACATGTGTCTTTATGGCTATGATGTACAACCCGTGGTTTATTTCAGAATTTTCTATGGGGTGGGTTGGTTAATGACACACAAAAAAAATCAGTCACCACTGAAGTAAGAGACACTTAGCTGCAATGCTCTCCAGGCTGTATCCCGGTCTCCAAAGTTCAAGCAAGCGCTTCGGCACCCTCAACCCACACCTATATAAATAGCAGCAGGAAGCAGGGGGCACCCACACAGAACTGTCTAAAAGCCCAAGTCAACTGCAGAAGATAACCAAATCTTGGTGAAAAGATAGCTATGTTATGCAATATAAATTACATACTCAGCAATGGTATATGACAAGCAGAAACCAGACTCATGTCGTTCTTCAGGTAATCGATGATTCTGCCAGGTTTAATTCAATTGCATAACTACAGAAAACGCAGAAACCAATATAGCAGATTTTATGTAATGATGTAGGAATAGTTACTAATGGAACTGTTTGATAATTAATGAAAAACTCCAAGATCTAGGGTGGATGAATTAAGTCAATCCTTCCGAAACTAATACCATACTCCGAAAAACAATACAGTAATAACTTACAACAACCGTGTTAACTCTAATTCAACAAAACAAAAATAAAATGCATTTTCACCATTTACATTATGCTGAATGATTGCACAAATAAATCATTTACAATGTTTATCAAGCATTTTTCAAACCTATACAAATACATTCTCCCTGTAACAAATGTTGGTACACTTAACCAACTCTGAAACTATTACAAATAAAGACAATAACTGGGATTGGTTTGCGTTTGGTGCAGTACGGTAACTGTTTGGTACACGAGGGTTATTAGACCGAGATACACATCTTAAAGCCGATCCCGAACGGCTACAAACATTTATACCACGAGTGGGACTCGAACCCACAGACTAGTACCGAATGCCTAAGCTCTAACCATTCGGCCATTTTTAGTCTGTCAGTTTATATATATATATATATATATATATATGTGTGTGTGTGTGTGTGTGTGTGTGTGTGTGTGTGTGTGTACGTGTACACTGTATGTGTCTGTATTTAAAACAATTTATCGTTATTTAAGTAGCCGCACCGCCCAACGATCTGCTCAATCTGTAAACACAATAATTGGTTCATAAATTCCCCAGCTTTTATTGCCTAGTGACTTTTTATTTCTCCTAGAAACACGTCCCTTCACACATTTCTTTATAACTTACTGAAGTAAAAAAATAAACTTTTTCTATTGACAAAAAGTTGTAATTAAGATAAGACATGCTACTTGCGCTGATGTGTATACTATAAATGGAAAAATTAATATAAGAAGTACAGATAATGCATTAGATTTTCCTGCACTGTTTTTCTTTAGGAAGGCTATAAGAATAATAGCGCCAAATTCCCTTCACTCTGTGATTTAAAAAAAATGAGATGATAAAATTTACTTTCTATTATTAAACGAAATCCTGTCCATATATAATCAAATATAATTTAAATAAATATAAAGGTGAAAAAATAGTATAATGATGATATAAACAACGTTCGGAATCTTTGAAGAATCTTTTTATATGCGTTTTGGTCAAAATATAAGAAAACTAAGATTTTCAAAAGTTATACAGAAGTTTTCAAAAACTTTCGATGCTGATATTTCGTACAATCTTATTGCCCTTGTGCAGTTTTTAGAATTGTTGTGAGGAATAGATCATCTATAGAATTTTTGAATCAAATATTCATAACAAAAGGATCAAACGCAAAACTTCCATATGCGTCGGATGTTCCAAAGAAAAAGAGCTGAAAATACATAACCTTTTCATTTTTTCATGATGCACCGAATCACACGCTCCAGGCATATCCCTTTACTCGTCAGAAAAATCCAAATAGGTAGTTCTCAGCAAGAATAATGTTTGCAGGGTGTCAAAAAATGACCATGGCTAAGATGAGAAGGAAAAACTACATAAGTTAGTGCAAAGCTCCTCTGCATAAGTTGAGGTAGTTGAATAAGGGGTCACTAATTCTTGCAGATATTATGCAACAATATCTATGGAAAACTGAAATTGCAAGTATTGTCTAATCTCCCACAAGGCATTATCGAAATGAGCTAGCCGACTCTAATCGTTGCAGAAATAAGTGTTCTTCTATAATCAGCGCGGATCTATACTTCCTTTGAGAAAGAAAAAACAAACAATTTGCAAGACACTAACTTCAATTTGTTTTCCTTTAAACCGGAAAGACACTAACGGCCTGTTCACACTGAATCCAGAGTGTTACGTAGCGTCAGCGTTAAAAATTTTAGCCAATCACAGAATTCAATTCATTGACCATGCCATATGTTAAACCAATCACGGATCTTGTTGACAATCTCGGAGCGAACGTAGTATGCAATGTGAACAGGTCTTTTATCCTCAATTTTTACAGAATGGAAAAATTAATGCCTACCTTATTTCAAAGTACCGGATCAAAAAGCAAATACTTCTAGATATATAGTTATAAGGAATTTCATTTGCATAAGTATGCATTAAAAATGTAAAGTATAAAAGAAAATATACATCAAGTGATTAAAAAATGATTTTTTTTTTGGCAATTATATATATAATGTTATTTATAACAGTTATTAAATGTACAACAATTATAAAAATTACTGCATTTTCTGTCATCCACAAGATTGCTAATTTTACTTAATAATATTAATATTTTAAATGAAAAAAAATAATCATAACACATCAGTAATTATACTCAGTAAAGACTTAATGTGCATCTGGTGCTTAATTGAAGCACTTATCAATGGCACAATCACATGTTAATAACATAATATATCATTAAAGACACTTAACATTTACACAAATTATCAATATATTAATATTAAAAATAAACTGTTTTTTGTAAAACTAACACCCAAATTCAAGTCAAAAAGTTATCTCAAAGCCAAAAGTTTATCAAAAGTTTTCACTGTATTTGGACAATGAGCAAATTTTTTTAAAACTTCGTATGCATTTTTCAGCCTCTCTGTAAGAAATATCGAAGGATATCTCCTATGTTGCAAACTCAAGAATGCTACTAGACCGTACTTACGATAATTAGCCTCACCGGATCTCCAAAACCACCAGGGAAGGCAATTCGCAATTGGAATCATCAAATCGCTAAAGAACAAGCATAAATATCCTTTGGAGACCAAGAAAGAATAAGGATAAAAGACTGGACAAAATAACCCAAGAAGCACCTAAAAGTAAGTTATGCACTCACTGCCACAAATTAAAACAAGAAGATAAGATTTGCATTTCATCATGCTTTAAGCAATGAACAGTTAATCTGAGAAACAAACTTAATTTTGACTAGCTTTTCATTTAAACTACGACAATTCATATTCAGACGAAAAAGTTTTCTATATATATATATATATATATATATATATATATATATATATATATATATATATATATATATATATATATATATTATGTGTATAAAATTAAATATATATATACAGTGGTGTAAGAAATTAAGAGAATTTGCAGACTTGGTCGGTTATTTCTAGAACTACTGTACCGATTTTAATGAAATTTTATAAGTAGATACATTGATACAATACAAATCAAATAACCATTCAATAATTGTAATACACACGCATGATCGTGCGTAACACACTTTAGAGTCGGAAGTTATGAAACAGCGGTTGCAGAATATAAAAAAATGGGTTAATAGATGAGTGAATTTTGCAGCAATCGGTGAATTTCAAATTGTAACAGTAAAAATGAGTAACCACCAACGTTTAGATGATGGAATGAGTTGACGAATTGTGGGGAGGCTAGAAGCAGGCCAATCTCAAGTCCAAATTTGTAGAGAGTCCAATTTAACGCCCAGCGTCGTGTGTAACTTATGGAAACAGTTCCAGGATACCGGATCCATCGAGAGAAAGCCTGGGCAAGGTCGTCCAAGAGCCACGACGGCCAGAGAAGATCGCCATTTGTCGATTATAGCGAGGCGCAACAGGAGTGCTACAGCTTCTCAGCTCTCTCGTTACTTGTATGCAGTCACAGGAACCCGTGTATCAAGGGTGACTGTTTCCAAAAGACTTCATGAGATAGGGTTGTTTGCAAGAAGACCTGCTGTTTGCGTCCCGCTCACTTCTACGAACAGGAGAATCCGTTAATCATGGTGCAGAGAGCATAGAGATTGAAGTATGGATCAATGGGCGACCGTTCTCTTCACTGATGAGTCCCGGTTCAGCCTAAACACCGATTCTCGCTGTACGTTCATATGGAGAGAACCAGGGACCCGCTACCTACCCTCCAATGTCCGCGAAATCGACCATTATGGTTGAGGAGGTTTAATGGTCTGGGCAGGCATCATGTTGGATGGCCGTACACCTCTCCATGTCTTTGAAAGAGGCACTGTGACTGGTGTGAGGTATAGGGATTAGGTCTTGGAGCACTATGTTCACCTTTTCAAGGGTGCAGTTGGTCCTGAGTTCATTTTAATGGACGATAATGCGAGGCCACATAGAGCTCTCTTGGTCGACGAATTTCTAGAGAGTGAGGATATTTGCCGGATGGATTGGACAGCCAGATCTCCAGACCTTAACTATATAGAGCATGTCTGGGGCGCTCTGGGGTGGGCAATTGCAACTCGCAACCCCCCTCCGAGAACCATCCAGGGAATAAAAACAGCATTGCTGAACGAGTGAGACCAATTGCCACAGGAAATGATAAACTGCCTTATTTCAAGTATGAAATCACTCTGCGAGACCTGTATATCTGTAAGAGGGGACCATACCCCCTAATAACCGATCTATTAACCCATTTTTTTCTTTACTCTGCAACCGCTGTTTCATACCTTCCGACTCCAACGAGTGTTACGCATGCTTATGTATTACACTGCTTGTGTATTATGCTTGTGTATTACAATTATTGAATGGTTATTTCTTTTGTATTGTATCAATGTATGTACGTATCAAATTTCATTAAAATCGGTACAGTAGTTCTAGAGATAATCGACCAAGTCTGAACATTCTCTTAATTTCTTACACTAGTATATATATATATATATATATATATATATATATATATATATATATATATATATATATATATATATATATATATATATATATATATATATATATACACACACAAGATGGTCGGCTGTTCCGTTCAACCAATCGAGATGAGATTTCAGATATAGTTATTCAGAGCTATGATCTCGGGATTCTATGTACAGCAACAAAGTGGATCTCACTGTTACGCTTATAGGTATAGAAACTCGAAATTTTTGAATGGCAACAACCACTTTTTCCCGTCGCAAAGCATTTTGCAACGGGAAAACCATAAAGAGCATTGTAACGGTACGGGTAGCACAAAAAAAAACGGACGCGTTATGCACGCACAAAAAAAAGCTCTGCGAACGGCCAACACAAACATAATGATGTCAGCCATGTGGAAAATGTGTAATCCAAATAAAAGTTTTCTTTTGTCCTATCTGTGTTATCATCAGTGATTGGTGTTTTGCCTCTGTCATATGCAAATTTCCTCCGTGCGCCCCGATCGTGTTTTTGTAGTCCATTCGCAGAGCTGTTTTTCGTGCGTGCATAACGCGTCCATGTTTTGAGATAGACGTACCGTTCCAACGCTCTGTAGGATGTTGACGTTGCCTATGTTGCCGTTCACAAAATACTGAGCCCATACCTCTGAATAACTATATCTGAAATCTCATCTCGAGCGATTGAACGGAACGGCCTCGAGAGGTCGATATATCAGCAAAGTTTTTTTATAACCCTATATATATATATATATATATATATATATATATATATATAATAACGCCCCACCATTATTAACTGTTTCGCTCCACCTTTTTTAGGAGTATTCTAAATTATTCTCTTTTCAATAAAGTACAGTCCCTTTTTCCAAATTACGACCAACAAGTAAACGAATTAACTAACTAGTTTATCTCTTAAGGCACACGCTCATTGCCAGGCCCCTGTGATTCAGGATGATTCAAAAACTAACGCGGCTTGCATTGCATGTTCGGAATCTTAAATTATGGATCACGTTGCCAAGTCGGATGATCGGCTCTAGACAATTAAAGAAATTTTAATACCTAGCATCATGTTAGCGCCCCCAAGGTTTAAAAGTTGGGACAGAGACGCTCTCTGCTTCATTCCTTCCATGCCTTGCTTTCTTGCTCTTATGACCCGCGTTCTCTCGTACCTTGTCCGTATACTGCTCCCAAAAGTACCAATATGTAAGCGTATCATATTTTCAAGCTCCGGGAGGGCCGGTAGCTTCTGTCGTCTTTTAATGTTCCTCCTGCGCTTCTTGTGTCCTCCTTGCGTCCAGGTCGCCTTATTAAATTAAATCATCGAGTTCTTATTAAATCAATTCCATGAATACCGTTCGTGCGTCGCATCTCTGTTCTGTGCGTCCCTTCAATGTCTCTCTCTTCTATGGTTTTACCGCCACGATGTTTCAATGGCTCTCCTGAAATAGTCTTCATCTCGTCCCTCGCTATTTCGACTGCAACATGTTTGTGCTTCATCTCCTCTACATAGTCTTAGTTAAAGTATAGAAATTATATATATATATATATGTTAGGCTAAAAATATGGGGGGCGATCGCGTGACCTTAAAACGGGATATTAGTTAGTAAAATATAGGATTAACAATTTAAAAGTGGGAGTTCAAATAAGCGGCATAAGGCATTACAGTGAAAATAGAATTAGTGGATTCGACTTGATTCATTTTCCGAAGAACCACAGAACCACATGAGAGAATTTTAGTAGACGGATTAGCCTTGAGGAGTTGGCGCTAAGAAAGTGCTTAGTTTAGCAAAAGAACATGTACGATATTACATCATGCATAAGTAATGAGCGTCGGTAGCACATTATTAAAACTTAGGGACAAAGGAAATCTTCAGAGCCATGGATAAATAGGGAATGGAAAGAACGTGTGCCGAAAGCGCACAGATTTTAATGGGGATTGGGAAGCCATATCTTTTAGTTATGGAGCTGTGAGTCGTTAAGAGATTTAATAAATATGTTTGGGAACATCAATTGGACTATTTTATGGCTTTGTGTCGACATAACACTGTTTTATGGAAATATTTAGAGGATAAGCGTCACCACCGGTTCACCGACTGCATCATGATACAAAAGAGGTTCGGATTTATATTAAATAGTATGGGAGTAGAAGTCAAGTCCGACATATATATATATATATATATATATATATATATATGTATATATATATATATATATATATATATATATATATATATATGTATATATATATATATATATATATTATATATATATATATATATATATATATATATATATGTATATATATATATATATATATATATATATATATATATATATATATATATATATATATATATATATATATATATATATATTTATATTTATATTTATATATATATATATATATATATACATATATATATCTATATATATATATAAGAGCTTGTCTGTTTGTTTGTCCGCTATAGAATCATAGACTGTTTCACTCACAGGGACCAAATTCGGCACAGTTAATGTTTGGGACCCGAGAAACTTAAATCAGCAAAAACGAAGTTTGGGTCTAAATTAGTTTTTTTTAATTAATTTTTTAATGATTTTGTGTGCCCGTAAGAGGTGCGAGGTAACCCCTGTGGATACAGACCGTTCAGTGAAATCTGAACCTATCCCTCTTCCCCCGCCCGGGAGAAGAGGGGTGCGCGGGGGGGGGGAGAGCTTCATGGTAATAATCTTTGGCATTGCCTAACTGACTGACTAACTGACAGGGTAACGCACAGTCCAAACCGTTGGACATAAAGAGCTGAAATTTTGCATGGTTATTCTTCTATTGTGGAGTTTATAGTAGAGGGGTGAACTGAGAAAGATTTTTGAAAAATTCTTCTTCGATTTTTTAAAATTAAATTTTTAAGCTGTTTTTCGAATTTTTTTAAGTTTGCATTTAAAATGATAATCCGAGGGTTATAAAATTTATATCACGAGAAATATCATAAAAATTCCTTTAAAACGAAATCGTTTTCGAATCTTTACCTACCTCTCTTTTCTGATTTTTGGTGAATTTTTAAAGATTAATTTTTAGAATGTAATTTATGAAATGCTGATCACGTGGTTTCTTTTCTTTTTGTGATACTTTAAATTAATTTCGCGTTACGTGCATAACAACGAAATAAATTGACAAAAGAAATATTAAAATACGGTAAAAGATAGAATTTAACCACTAGACTAACTGAGATGGGAGTTGTTTAAGAATGCAGTTCAAATTAGTATGTTTTAACACAACTTTCCCGGCTCTGCTTTTTGTCCTTTGTTATTTGCAGTTTTTCTCATCACTTGAACCGATTTACAATTTGCTTTTTCTACGGTTTTTGGCCTTAGGAAAATTAAAAACCGAATTACAATTAGCTTTTTCAACGGTTTTTGGCAACAATATATATATACCGAGGGGGTGTATATGTATGCAAGTCTGACGTTAATAACCATGATAATTTCAAGGACAGTTTTAGGGAAATATTCGGGTATTTAAAAAATTTTCTTCATTGTTCTGAAATTGAATTAAACCGTAGGATTGATGTGTGTGCGCGTGTGTGCGTATTGTGAAATATATTACCAGCTAAAACTGATGTTGACATGTCAAACTTTGGTGTATATCATTCTCGGGGTTCATTGGCCGAGTAAAATAATTGTTATCAAAAGTTTAAAAACAGTTTTCAGGTCATGCACGCGTCTACTAAATAAAAAAATCCATGAATAATTTCCAAATTGCATAATAACCTGAATAAGATAAAAGTGATTATTAGTAGAAATTAAAAAAAAAATATATTCAAAATTCAACAAAAATAATTTCCATTCATTATCATTTGTTCCCACACCATAGAATATATTTATCACCAAAATTTCTCTTAAGCGCTTTTCAATACATATTTTCTATATTAAACTGTTTCAATAAACCTCCCTTCAGAATGCGCTCAGAAAAAGCTACTGAGCTTACAGCACCAGCGGCTTTAATGAGCTACATTCATCACGGATTTTGACGTCTGTAGTGAGAAGAGGATGGGAGTGGGGGGGGGGGGGAGTTCCAGAGCAAGAGTTCGAATGAAAAAGGGAAAAAGACCAATCCGGTAATTTCCCTGTTATCGGTAACGAGGCGGCGAAACTAGTTGAAAAGAAACTTTACTTTTCTGAAGAATTTTCTTGTCTAATGACAGTATTTTTACAACACACTTCTTCTTAGGAAGGGGGGTGGACAGTCTTTTATTCTCCACCGAAAAGCGTCTTTTCGGAAATGTTTACCTTTTGTACGGCAACCGAGATTGAAAGTTCTCCCGATACCAATATAAATTACAACGTATGATACTTCTATAGAAAAATATATATAACTTGGAGAACTTACTTTTCCTTTTCTGCTTTAATCGCGTAATGCATTTTACGTGTTCCACACACAAATAAAAATTTTAATTAAAGCAGTGTAGATATTACGGAGTAACTTCATGAGCGATTATTTCAATGCTTTCTATAGAAAATCGATAAATCCCTTTCAATGTTCAATAGGTTGTAGACGGCTGAAGGTAAATACTATGAAAATGTATGTTAAACTGGAACTACCCACAATTATTTTCAAGTTGTGTAACATATATAACACAGGGCTACAAAAAAAATTGGGGGGGGGTGCCTAAGATTTTAGAACTGATTTTAGCCATATTCGGGGCGCTGAATCTAAATATGAAATCGGTTTTTCTCTATTAGCTCTATTTTTCTTTTTAGATACAGTAAAATCTCGTTTATCCGGACTAACTGGGACCATAGGCAATCCGGACAATTGAAAATCCGGATAATCCGGGTAATATGGGTAATAAACAATACAAAATCCTTATCTAAGACTTACTTTGTTTTGTAACAAAATTACATAGTATTGTTTACAAGACATTAAAAATATAAAAATATTTTTTCAAATAATTTCTTAACGAAGAATTGGTAAGTCTAGTAAAACTTTTTTAAACTCAACAAAAAGTATTCTATTACCATAATTTATTGTACAATCTATGCAGGAACTGTACATTGAATCAAACTAAAGACTTCATATTTGGCGTACTTGTAGTTACGTTCTTGATATCATAGTGAAAAATTATTATCTAATGTGAACATTAAATAAAAATGTTTACAAATCTGATCTGGACTTTCGGGAGATCCAGATCAACGAGAGCGGATAAACAAGGTTTTACTGTACATCCACTTATCTATCAATGTTTTTATTTCTTTTCAATGCATTCAAGTATAGGCTGTTTGTCCTCCTGGGAAACTGGACTCCTGAGAAAAATGAGTCTTCCTGAATATTTTCCAGATGATTGGCACCTAATTATTGACAGCTCAAAACGAAGTTTGAAATGTGTCCTTCTACACAATGGGAACAAATATGGTTCAATACCGATTGTTCACTCAACGAAAATGAAAGAAGAATATAACATCATAGCTTTGGTCTTGGAGATGATAAAGTATTATGAACATCAATGGGTGAATTGTGTGGACTTAAAAATGTTAAACTTTCTCCTTGGACAGCAAAGTGGCTACACCAAATATACTTGCAGCGTGTATCTCTGGGAAAGAAGAGACAAAACGCACTACTGGGTTAGAAAAGAGTGGACTAAGAGAGAAAACATGGACGTTGGGAAAAGAATGTCATTAACGACCCCTTAGTTGGACCAGAGAAAATCATCTTTTCTCCACTGCATATCAAGCTGGGCCTAATGAAACAGTTTGTAAAGGCTCTTGATATGAACGGATCATGCTTTGCATATATAGGGGAGAAAATGCCTAAGTTGAGTGCGGAAAATAATCAAAGCATGAATATTTGATGGCCCACAAATAACACAACTCTTTAAGGATCCTGCCTTCGTAAATTCCATGAATGAGGCTGAGCGAAAAACCTGGACTTCATTTGTTGCTGTTACCGATAATTTTCTGCGGAAATGCAAAGCTGAAAACTATGTTGAACTGGTAAACAAGATGCTAAACAGTTTCAGATGCCTTGGGTGTAACATGAGCATTAAGGTGTCCTATTTATACAGCCACTTAGACCATTTTCCTAAAAATTTAAGAGACACCCGTGAGGAACAAGTTGAACGATTTCATCAAGATATTATAACTGTGGAGGACCGCTACCAAGAACGATGGGATACGCACATGATGGCAGATTACTGCTAGAGTATAAAAGGGACTGTTCCAAAATACATTCAAGAATGTCATGGAAAAGAAGTTTTAGAAGTGTTCAGTGACTAGTTGGTTTCATCGATGACTTTTCCCTCTTTCTTGATCTTTGAAATTAAATAAGTACTACTGCAATATTCTCTACGATTTTTATATTCCTTTAACATTTTTAAAAAATATAATAATAATAAAAAATTCCGTGTTTTGTTTTTAAATTGATCCATGGATTTAACTTAAAAGAGTATAACGTATATTTCACTCAAATGCTATATCTTATAAATTTGAGCTCCTAGGCAAAAACTAATACCATATTTAAATTCAGGGCATCAAATTTATATGAAATCAGCTCCAAATATCCCGGTATTAAAACCATTGATGCCCTGTGTAATGTAATGCTGCTGTAAAAATGAACTAACTATGTATATATACGTATATAAATAATAATAATGCAAGCAAACTTCAGTTTAATTTTAAAGTTTGATGCTGCTGTTTATAAACGCTCTCATTAATTTTGTGTTTTATGCATAATTATATATGTTTGGAGCCATATACTTTATGTATATCTATAGTAAATCTTCTTCCCTTCTCTGACGTATATACCTGGTGGCATATACCTGTAAATACCATTACACCTCTGTAATCCTTTCCTTGAACTCTGAAATTATATTTCATGTAGAAATTCACACACTCATAATACACTCTGTCACAAAAATATATGCACCCAGAAGGAAACGAGCTACTATCACGAAACTTAACATGTCGTGTATGAGGAGATAAGCAAATGATTACAAATTCAGAAGAACAGACCGTTTTATAAAGAAGATATGGCATGATAAAGGTTATAAATCAGTAAGTAGTAAATCCACCCCTGGCAGCTATACAAGCCGAAACATGGCGTGGCATCGAATCAATGAGGCCACATATGACCTCCTGCGGAAGATCATGCCATAATCTTTGCATCTGGTCAGTTAATTCACCAGTATTCCGGGACGTCTGCCATTGCCTTCCAAGCACGACCCAGACGTGATCTTTTGGTCTGGTAACCTGGTCTGGTGACCTAGCGAGAGGTCTGATGACCTGGCAGGCCATGGGAGTACGTCATATACTTGAAGACATTGTTGGGAAAGTCGCGCAGTATGTGGACGAGGTTGTCTTGCTGGTACCTCTCTTTATCAATAATTTGGAATACCCCCCCCCACACACACACACCCCGGAAGGTTACCGTTCCGCCACCTTTATTTCTAGAAATCTAACACTGCGTTTACCTCTCGACAACAAATGCCGGATCGGACCGGTGGCCTGGCTGCCTCCACACGCATATGCGCTTGTCATCAGCATTGAGACTGAATCGGGATTCATCACTGAAGATCACACGCCTCCAGCCGGTCACACTCCAGCTTGCCCGAGGTCGGCAAAAATCCAATCGACACTGCCTGTGGTGTAGGGTCAGTGGTAGGCATCTTAATGGACTTCGGCTCCTTATACCTGCGTCGGTTAGTCGTCTCCGAATGGTTTCCTTTGATACCACCGGATGTCTGGAAGGAGGTAAATGGCGTCGAACCGATTCTAGCGACGTTGTTGGTGCGGACGTGGCCGCTCTTATGATTGCGCGATCCTCGCGCGCATTTGTGTTCCTGGGACGCCCTGACCCTCCGCGACGGTAGACTATTCCTTCCGTGATCCATTTTTGCCAACACTGAGCAACTACCATATCGTCCGACCGAGGTGGCGGTCGATACACCGGTTCGACCAATCCGCTTATCTGAGGCCTACTATACGCCTCCTCTCAAAGTCCGACAATTGTTCGTACTGTCGCCGGTTACGTCTCAGAGGCTAGACACAATACCGTCCATCCAAGTCGACAGATTTGTTTGAATAACCGTATGGCACGAGCAATTATGCTTTTAAACTCTCCCAGCTGCGCATCTCATATGCGCATAGAGCGCTTAACCTTGTCTCATTGGCATCGAAATTTTAATCATTTGCATATCTCTTACCAGACTACATTCCTGCCAAGTTTCGTGATAGTAGCTCGATTTCTTCTGGGTGCATACATTTTTTTTTGATAGAGTGTATTTTTGGTTTGTCTCCCAGTATTTATCTCTTTCATTTTTACACATGAAACTCCTCAGCGCTTCAGATCAGTGTGATTCGTCTCTGCCTAAGGGAACAAAGAGCTTCCTATCTCGTTCGTTTTTAATTTTCAATATTTTACTCTGTATACCACATGAGCATAATTAATATTATTTTCTACTACATTGGAGATACTTAGAAGTCCCAAATAGGCATTTTGTGGAGGAATAGGACCTGATTATCAAAAAATTCTTCAGAATGCTAGAATTTTTCAAAAGGCTCTATGCGCATTCATTTTCTTCTGATATCTTCCAAATTTCTCAGAATTGTTGATTGAAGTGTTTGTAACAAAACTGTGCATAATTCTTTGAAATCGCAAATACTTTTCAAATTTATAGACCATAAAATAAAGTAAAAGTATGAAAAACATAAAAAAAATAACAGGCAGAACAGAAAAAAAATATTTAAGATTTTAGAGTCATACAAAAAGAAATTTAAATGCACAATTATATTTATATACATATGGTAAACTTAAAATAAAAACTAAGGATTTTAATTAATTTTGAATGTGCATAGATTATTTTGAAAAACGTTAGCATTTTTGAAAAACATTTTTGATATAGAGGCATTATTCTGCCAAAAATTCCTTAGTTTGAATTCTAAGGGTTTTTAATGTAGGAAAAAAGAAAATTAATTATTCTCTTTTTGTATATAGAGTTAAAAACGGAAAATTAGAAAATTCAATTTTGAAGGTCCCTTGTTCCCTCAATAAATTCTGCTATAGTGGAAAAGATCAAGTATGTAGAAGAAGGGGGGATATAGGAAGAAAGCTTAAGGGCCTGTTCACATAGAATCCATCAGCGTTATTCGTTTTGAAATATATTTAACCAATTACAAACCTCCAAACGATTAGCACGAGATTGTTACGGTCTGTGATTGGTTTAAAATATGTCGATAGGAGTAACGCTAACGCTGGCGGATTCTATGTGAACAGGCCCAAACTCTACAAGACCAAATAACATTAAATGACGTTCAGTAAAACTATATCATTATGAGTTCATTAAAAGTAAAACCCGTTTCGCTCATATCTTAGGACGAAGACATGCTCTAAAACAGGATTATTAAACTATATGTAAGAAAAACATCGAAACACATGGTTTGATTTTTACAATTTGTATAAATCAAGATCACCCAGGAAGTCGAGAGGAAAAATGAATTTTTGGTATTTTCCCATTATACCAACCTGCCGCCAACGTTACGAAAAGTCGCCAATTAAATAAAATGAATACATAAAAATACTCACTTTTCGCACACATTTCTACTTTTACAAACTACCTTTTAAAGTTACAGTTAGATAAAAAAAAACCAAAAAGGAATGGAAGAACAAAAAAGATAATGCTTTCTTTTCACATTACATATTTTGCAAACTATATTACTAATTTTGGTGGCATTGTTATTCTTTTCATGTGAAAACTTCATTTACATTAAGAAGTGTATGTAAGAACTGAACAATATAAATATAACTAAAAGTAAATAATTCAACAAAGCAAGAAAATTATTAGCAAGAAGAATGCAGACAAAAAGGAACAGAAATCACGCACTTAGGACTCAACACTTTATAATGCAAGATTCTGTCGCAGTAAAGGAACCAAACCATATATTGAGGCAATCGACTGGTCTCGTCATCAGGAGGCCTAACCAAATCAGTTACCTCAAGGGGGAACTTTCTGAATAGGATGCATGTCTAACCAAAAGACATCCCAAGGCCCCGAGATCCCCATTGGAACAGATAGTCAAATCAAATGATAATAAACAGACTCCTGCACTTAGGGCTCAACACACCATAAATGCAAGTACACATGCAATCCTAAAAGAACATAAATTAAAAGACAGAAATGCAAAAGACTTACTCACCCTATTCCAGTGAGTAATGATTATAGCCAAATAGCAGCCATTTTATAACCCTAAGAGTCACGCCACTGTAGCAAGACTACAACGTCACACCCCATGGAATTTTTTAAGCCACAAAAATATAAAGAAATTGTGAAATCAGAAAACCTTATCTTAAATGTCCTTAAAATATACCCGAGTCTAAATGACATCTTTAATACTTTTAGATTATCAAAATTATTAGGGAAATTGTTCTTACGTAGGTTTTCCTCGAAATTATTACACGCCTACAAAAAGTCGTCACTATTATTGCAAATGTTTTTAATTCTGTTTAGTTGTGAGTGAAAGATATTATAATAAATTTTATAGCTTAAATTGCTATGGAAATTTGTAAGAGTAATAACCTCAAAGTTAAAATCTAATCTTTTATCATAAACAATTATCGTGAACAAAACAACAATATTTAAGTATATGTAAGGAAAGATCAAATCTACGTCGGAAAATAAATCTTTAAGTTTTCTTTTCATGTACGTTCCTGTCAATTTCTTGCATTCACTTTTTTTTCCAATGCGGAGGCACATTGCATGCACTTAAATAGAGTTGTTTTGTTAGTAACGTGGTGATTTGTAATTAGCTACTCTAGAGATCCAACCGCGGTCTCTGCAAGCCTATGATAAGGTTTTTACCTCGCCAAGAGGAAGGTGACTGGTCAGTATAATGGGAAAGTACCGAATTATTTTTTAGTTCCTAGTATTTGAATGATTATATTTTGAAAGTCCTCTACTCATTCACGTAATGACATGCAATTTAAGATTACTGTTCTTTTGCTGATATAACTGACTAACGTAATGAATATAAATTTATAAAACTTCAAGTCTTTGAACTGCAATTATTTCAGATATAAAAAACAGTTTAACACATATCATTTCCTAAATTTCTCATAAATTTCAGGCAGGTGTAGTACTTTTCATATGTTTCACTTTTATTTGCATACAACAAATATAGGAAAACTTTTTACAGCTGTCTCTTTCCCTATTTTCAGATTTTTCCCCACTGATGGGATAAAATTTTATTTGCTCTGAAGCTGAAATTGAAAAATGTATTTGTGAAATTTATATATACGTATATAAGGGTATAAAAAGATGTTTTTAAAATGTAATAGGTAAATGTTACTGAATACGAAATGAGTTTATGTCTTTATCTAAACTAATATCAAAGTAAATGAAAGATTTTGTGATAAAAATTAAATAAGGAGAAGATTTTACGAGATACTGTATTAAGTATCCAAGATCACACTATGAAAATATATTCTTAGTATTCAATATTTTTTGTTTGTTTTATAAATTTACATTAATCTTTATTTTTAAAGTACCATCTTTCAGGCCTAAAGAGGCTTATATTTCTGGTTTGAAAGACTACTTGAACACTTTCTACGTAAACAAATTTAATATTTTTCTTCAATTTATACCGACAAAGCTTTTCAATGAATATACATTTCATAAGTCGATATATTTAGGTTTAAATAGGGAATTATTAACAAAATTGGAGCTAAACAAATAATAACATTTGTGGAATCAATATGTGAAATGAAAACATATTTTTCTAGACCCTATTCTATTGTAGAAAAATTTATATTAAAAGATCTGATGTTGTTTCCAATCCCCTTGGTGTAGGAAAGCCTACACCAAGTCCAAAGGACCTAGGTCCTCAAATCCTAGCTCCTTGGCGAAGGATAAGTAAGCAGCTTTAAGGCGAGGTACCACCACGGCTGAAGTCTGACTATATTAAAAGATCTTTCCTCCAGTACCGAATGACTAGGTTATAGTTAATGGAAATATATTTATGAAATCGATTTAGAAAATTATCGCCAGAAACTACTAATAACAATCAACTTTAAAGGAATTATATTATTTAATGGAATAATTTTATTGAATTTTTAAATTTTCAAAGCCCTTTAACCTTTTCCTGTAGTGGGATAGCATGTATTCCAAGAATATATATATATATATATATATATATATATATATATATATATATATATATATATATATATATATATATATGTATGTATCTATATATATATATATATATGTTTATGTGTGTGTGTGTATAAAGAAAACTATTTTCAAAGAGAAACGTCATATATTTTCTCTTAAAAATATTTCTAGAATGCAATATTAATTTGAAAATATCTTTAAATGAAGGATTAACTTCAGGATTAATCTCATTAAACGAGTTCTAGATAATTTTATACACTGTCTAAAAATTCATAAACTGCGATCTCACAGGAGAAACGAATAAATTTATTAGTATTCATTATATCTGACAAGTTAAATTAAAGTTTACTTTCTAAGCACCATTTTCTCACCGATTCGTCGAAAAACTTTCAACGGCCCTCAATCACAAATGCGAGCGGAGTAACTGTCATGAGGAAGCTCTTTCAGGGGTATAACATTGCTAGACAGAAATTATCTTTAAGATTTGAGTCAAGCGAGAGCGAATTCACCCGCTATAGTTGGATTCTGAGAGGAAAATCTGTTTTGAACTAGAAGGAATCAATCAGAATTTTGACCTAGAAGGAATCAATCAGAATTTTGAACTAAAAGGAATCAATTTTGTTCATATTTTAATGCAGTGCACGAGATTTTGAAATTCCTTTTTTAAAATTAACTTTTTAACACTAGAAAGACGGGAATTTTTTTCGTGATAAAAAGACTGAACGCCATCATTTTGACGGTTAAAAATAAAATCGAGAATTTAAAATATTTAATGATTTTTTAATGGTCAAATACTTTAAATTTTAACTATTTCCTACCAATATATAATAAATTAATATATATATTTAGATATATATTTTAGCAGGTATGCCGTGCTGACAACTTAGTATGGTTTATCCGTAAAAATATATGCATGGTTTGTGCAGTCCTTATTTTTTAACACTAATATTTCCGAAGAGTCAACATTTCTTTTATTTGCAAAAGGGGGGAGAGATGAAAAGTAACTAACATTTTTCCGGTAATATATTTATATATATGTATATGTACATATATATATATATATATATATATATATATATATATATATATATATATATATATATATATATATATATATATATATATATATATATATATATATATATATATATATATTTATATATACAGTGGAATCTCGATCGATCATTTTTGGAACCATCGTTTTTCCATATGTGTCGTTCATTTTATCCAGTCCCAACGATCATATTGCTTTGTTATTTTTCCGCATCTATCGTTTTCCCGCATTTATCGTTCATTTCAGTCGGTCCCTTGAAAAACGATAGATCGAGATTCCACTGTATATATATATATATATATATATATATATATATATATATATATATATATATATATATATATATATATATATATATATATATATGTATATATATATATATATATATATATATATATATATATATATATATATATATATATATATATATATATATATATATATATATATATATATATATGTATATATATATATATATATACATGCACACACACACACACACACACACATATATATATATATGTATAACCCCCTTAGTGGCCGTTCTTACAAGATTTCTGCCTGTTTTCTATATTACCGTCAAATTGACGGATTTTAGTCTTACTAGGTATACAACACAATTTTCCCCCTCTTTACTATCGAATATAATTTTGTAAATTTGTGTGCATATTTTGGGTAAAATTAGAAAGAGTCAAAATTTCAGAAGCTTGAGGACATAAATGCAGACATAGCGCTCAATAGCATGTCCGAAACCGCCAAAATGACGGCAGCCGTCTTTCTTGTGTTAAAACGATTTTAATTCTTTAGCAATAGGCATTAAGGCCACTGTGTACAAACTCTATTGGATTCGCTCACCTCAATGTTAACCTATGGAGAAAATTTGACCTACGATTGTCGACTTGGATTTAAAGAATTTTTTAATTGTACTCCATAACAGAGAAAGAAATTTTACATCTTGCGGCATTTTTAGTATTTAAAAAAATGCAAATATTTTAAAATTTAAATAATTCGAGGGGGAAATCTGGTATAGTGTGTTTTAAACGCTCATAAACTCCTTCGGTGGACGAAATTTATAAAATGAATCATGTTGCATGGTGCAGAAAAGCTTAAGTTATCGGAAAATACCATTTTTAATTGGATTATCAGCATTTATGTAGCTGTCAAAGGTAGATAAATTTCCTCTGTAGGTTAACAATAAGGTGGGCGAATCGAATAGGGCCGTGCGCACCAATAGTATTCTTAACGTCGAATATGAAAATCCAAGACCAATTGATATGTTGTCTTAAGATGGTTTAGAGACTGGAACAGAAAAGCAGTGCATAGGTGTGAACTAGCTAATGTTACGCTATAATCGTGGATCTCCGGAAAATAAGAGCTCAATGATTCTCTTGTTTGTTACCATGTTTTTACTAAATTTCTTTCTGGTTTGTTTGTGTGTGTGTTTGTCCCTTACAAATCTTGCAATCGATTTTTAACTAACTTCCCGACTAGCTAGACATTTGAAACTTTTAGAATAGCTTAGAACACGATGGCATTGCATTTTTTAATACTTTTAGCCATTTTTAAGCAGATTTTAATACATTTTCAGTTAATTTTGTTTTGTAGACTGGTGCAGTCATCTATCGGCCGGGACGGAACGAAAAGTTAAACGCAAGTTAACTTCCAATTAACTTTATTTTCTTTTAAGTTGATGGGATAATTCATCAAAAAGAATTTTTTTAAGTATTTATTAATACATAGATTTGTCAAGTTTATATGATTCAACAGAAAATTTAAATACATGGTATATAAAAAGTTCTTTTTATCTTGTAATTATTATTTGGATCATCAGCATTTATGTAGGTTTCAATGGTAGAAAAAATTTTCTCTATAGGTTAACATTGAGGTGGGCGAATCGAATAGGGTCGTTCTCTCGAAGAGTAGCCTTAACGTCGAATATGAAAATCCGAGACCAGTTTATACGTTGTCTTAAGATGGTTTAGAGACTGGAACAGAAAAGCAGTGCATAGGTGGGAGCTAGCTAATGTTACGCTATAATCATGGATCTCTGGAAAATAAGATCTCTATGATTCTCTTGTTTGTTAATACTTTGTTCACGTACTCTTTAGTTCCACGTCCAAGTACAATGGTAATATAAATTTGTGTTGTATTCATTTATTCACTAATTCAAATTGTGCACGCGAAATAATGCCCGGGTAAGCTCAGAAAAAATTATAAGCAATCCGAAAATGGTCCAGTTCGCACTTAAAGACTAAATATTTAACACTTTAAACTGAAATAAATATATGTCATACAAAAGGCTCCCGATTCTGTATGCTAATTAATACACAGAAGATTTCAGAAAAACTTGGAAACATTGATTATTCAGAATTGATCGCGTATGCAGTTAAAAAAGGAAATATTTAGGTATCTTTAATGAACTATATGCACCCTATTTTGTTATACGTACCCCTGAATTATGCGCACTTAAATAATTTAAGGATATGCACGGACGATCAGCAAACATGCATCATTCCAAATTGACTGGTATGTAGAAAAAAATTAAATACTTAGAGATTTTTTTTATGTGAACAACAATTATACAAATACATATTCAGTTTCCAATTATGCTAGTTAATTAATGGTCGAGTATGTATGAAATTTAAAAAAAAAATGGATAATACAAAATTTTTCCGGATACATTAAAAAATTTAAGGACAGAAGTTTATAAAAAACCATATATGCGTTATGCGCCTGAATATAAGTGCCCTTTAAATGCATGGTTATTTATGAAAAACTAAAAAAACACTGATAGAAAAAATGGCCCT
This sequence comes from Dolomedes plantarius, assembly GCA_907164885.2. NCBI lineage: Eukaryota > Metazoa > Arthropoda > Arachnida > Araneae > Dolomedidae > Dolomedes > Dolomedes plantarius. Next base: position 127,741,910 of record OU015496.1, read on the forward strand.
ATAGCATTAAAAATGAATTGTTTACAAATATTAAGTGAGCGGCTGTAGTGGTTTAAGTTCAGTTAAATTAAAATAACATTGAAACGCACGTAGAACTTCTTTTTGTAGGGGAAAAGAAGAGAGTTACATTACGAACCATGCTGATGTTCTTTTCAAAAAATTTTCTTTGAATTCTTTTTTTTCTTTTACAATGTAAGGATAAACTGCAAAACGGAAAATGCACTCACAGACAATTGGCTGTTCTAAGCAGTTTCGAGTAGACTGTCTCATGACGAAAACTTCGGCAGCAGAAAGTCTCTCATTTAGGCAAAAATTCCAAACTTCTTGAGGATTCCCTCAATAAATCGTGAATATTATGAACGTATTGTAAATCTCTTTGTGGTGGGTTGTGCACACATATCCTCCAGACCAGTGGTATGCATGCTTTTTTGAAACACTTTCTTTAAATAAAAGGTCACATGACCCGCAATGAATTTTTTTTTCTTCTTGGAGCAATTTGTTTTAAATTACGAAAATGGTAAAAAAATTGAATAAGAAAATTTTTACAAACTCTTTTAAAAATCAATGAAATATTGTGGGTATATATTTGCCTAGTAACAATAAAAAATATCATCTACACTTGTTTTTGCCAAATCCTATGTAACTTGTTTTTGCCAAATCCTCCAAAACATCATATTGTAACATTAATATGTATTTCAATTTCATTTAGGTGAAACTACATAATTTCAAAATTATAAGCTTTATATTGATATCGAAAATTTTAAACTGCATTTATTTGTATAAAATTAATGAGAAGGGTGAGACTAGTCCTTGAATAATATATTTCTTTAATATTTGTTTAAGTATTTTAGATTGCGACTATCTGATCATCCTCCGGGTTAAATCTTGATCGTTGTATGGTTTTTATAGCACCTAATATTGAAAAGCATTCTCACACAGACAGGTAGAAGCGAATTTAAGCAACATAAGTATAGCCGGACAAAACTGTTTGACAACTTAAAATATAATACCATATCATGTATTCTTACATAACAAGATCGTATCATATATACATACATACATATATATATATATATATATATATATATATATATATATATATATATATATATATATATATATATATACCGGGTGGATATAATTAAACTTTCCCTATAAACGGCACCTACAGCACAAACGGGTGAACGGGATGCAACGAAATTTTGTATATGGGCTATACACGAGACGCTCTCGTGGAATTTCGAAAAAAAAATTTAGTTCCAAAATGTCCACCAGAGGGCACCTTTTCGGGAAAAACATAAAATTTAACACAATAAACGACCAATCATTAGGTCAATTAGGCTGTATAATTTATTATACAGCCTAAAAGTCTAAAAGGGTCTTAACACACATGTGCAGTAAATCTCCAAAATGATCCAAAAAGGCAACGGAAAATGACAGATAGTACCAAAAGATAAAAAATGGAATATCTTTAACAACGAAAAGATTCTATAGATAGCAATGAATAAAATTCCAGAAATTCAGCCTGCAGTCCAATCTAAACGGCTCAGAAAATATTTGAGAAAAATGTGATAAATCTTCAGATATATCTGAGGAAATCATTTTAAAAGATATCCGCATAGGCTTTCGAAACTTGACGTCAGACGTGAGCTGTAACAGACACGTGATGCTTAAGTTATAAGAGTAGATAGACATGTCAGAGACGAAAATACTCAAGATAACTGTAAGGAAAGCTTAATATAAGTTTTTCATCCTCAAAATTTGCCAAAACTTAAAATAGTATGTATCTGAAAATGACGTGCTTCAGATAACTCCCTTATCTCCCAGAGCCATGCGACCGAGTGAAGTTTCAACTTATTTGTTGGATTTTTGAACATTTAAAGATAAACATGTTAAACCTAAATTATTAATTAATGTTACGACGAACGCCAGTGAAAGTATGAGTAATATGTCCACCGATTGAAGTAATAGTTAATTTATTGTAATACAATCCTTGATTTCATTGTATTACATTCATGACTCGGGTCCAACACCCGGTCCTGACGAGTAGTCGTTATAATGGCACCGGATTTATGGGATGCACATTCCAATCAATATATATATATATATATATATATATATATATATATATATATATATATATATATATATATATATATATATATATATATATATATATATATATATATATATATATATATATGTATGTGTGTGTGTGTGTGTGTGTGTGTAATAATAACGCCCCACTAATATTAATTGTCCTACATCTAACGTGTATCCTAAATTTTTCTCTATAAAGTCCAGCCCTATTTCAAAAACGAAATCGGAAATCGAAATAACTTAAAATTTTCTTAATGCACGCGCGGGAAAGTTATTTTTAGACTTCCGTGATCTCGATAACCCTTCGAAGAAATACCACATGATCGGGGTCAACCAATTAAAAGAATTCTAAGCCTAGCGGCAAAAGCAGAAATTACTCAGTATAAAGGTGAGACAGGATTTTTGCGCTCTCTCCTTCTTTGGCTCTGCTTCATTACTTCCTTGCTCGCTGTCCGCGTACTGCTTCCAATCCTATACCATAATGTAAAATCTGTATTCTCAAGCCCCGGTATTGTTTGTGTGTGTCTTGCTGAATCGGTAATCTCTTCGTTGTGTGGATTAATAAAAATAATATGTATTGCATCAGTGTTGTGCGTTTTCATCAATGCCTCTCTACGGTTATTTCCTCCCTGATGTGTTTTGGCTCCTGAAAAAGGTGCTCGTCTCTGTATCTCAAATGTGTGTGCGTTCCAGCTCTTTCCTCGGATGTGTCCACTGCCAAGTCTACAAGAGTGTGAATCCATCACCTGAACAGGTCTATTGGAAGAATTACAACTCTGGCTTCGTCTGTACTGTCGTATTCCATCTCTTTTACACAGTTAAAGTTATTCGTACGAGAAAGTACCGTTATCGTTATATATATACAGAGGCTGTTCGCACATTTTTTAGACGATTTTGGTAAGCGGTAATAAAAAATCGTTTGCTGCAAAAGAAATAATTGCAATTCTACTATGTTTTTAAAAGTCAAAATTATCGTCTGCGGCTTGAAAGTTTTGTTTTTATTCAAAATGGCGTTTTTAACAAAGCAGTGGTTCCAAGGCTACATTTATGCTCTTTCCGAAGAGAAATATGCATACTCCGTTATCCAAAAACGATGTGCGAGTCATGGTTTTGTGATATCTAAAGCGTCGATAGGTAATATCGTCAACAAGAAAGGAAAAAAACGTCAAATTGGAGCCTCAAGTGGGACAAAAATTCCAAACAAGTATCCAAGGAAAAAAAGGACATCTTTGACTATTGCAAAGGTACGTTGTTTAATGTTAAAAGAAAATCCCCTAGTCAAAGGACAGTTGCAAAATCATTAAAATGCTCTGTGTCCACTGTAAACAAAATGATAAACGTTGATTTAAATCTTAAGAAAGCGAAAAAACGCAATGTGCATCGTCTTCTTCCAAATCATATCGCTGAACGCAGGACACACTGCAGAATTTTATATGAGAAACACTTATCCAAAGAAAAATGGAAAACAATTGTCACAATAGATGAATCATGGGTGTATTTAAATGATTGCAACAAAAAAAGAGCCATTTATTATCATAAAAGGGGAGAAAAAAATTTAAGTACATTGTTCAAAGAATCGAAAGAAAGTTTTTCTAAGGGATTCATGATTGTTGCTGGTTTTTCTTATAATGGCAAGTTAAAAATAAAGAGAGTGGAAAAAATGTCAAGATTAACTCCAAATACTATCAGGAACATATTTTATGGCCAATTTTTCTGAATGAAATACCATCGCTTTACCCACAGTGCCATCAATCTGTGAGACTCCATCAGGACAAAGCTAGCAGTCACACATCAAAATCCACTGTAAATTTCCTAAAAGAAATGGAACAAAAAACTGGTATCAAGGCCATACCCTTCACTGATATCCCTACTAAATCTCCCGATGTATCACCTATGGATTTTTGTGCTTTCGGACTTTTAAAATCTGCATTATCCAAACGTTGTCCCAAAACCCTTACAGGACTCTGGAAAGCTGTTCAGGAGGAATGGGATAGAATACCTCTTCTGACACTTCAAAAGGCATTATTATCCTGGAAATTGCGGTGTCGAAAGATAGTTCAGAATAAGGGATGTAAAATAGAACATTTAAAACACAAGAATTTTATGTAATTTAGTTTTGTGAATACAATATACATCGTCTAAAAAATGTGTGAACAGCCTCTGTATATATATATATATATATATATATATATATAACAGTTCCGTGACTCACTGACTCACTGACTGACATACAACGCAGACCAAACCGCTGGACATGGCTGAAAATTTGCATGAAGATTCTGCTTATAGTGTAGGGGTGTACTAAGAAAGATTTTTGAAAAATTCTTCTTAGATTTTAAACTAAATTTTTAAGCTGTTTTGTAACTGTTTTTAAGTTCGCATTTAAAATAATAATCTGAGGATTATAAAATTTATATCACGAGAAAGATCATAAAAATTCCTTTAAAATGAAATCTTTTTTGAATCTTTACTTCGATTTTCTGATTTTTAGAGAATTTTTAAAGATTAATTTTTAGAATTTAATTTATTAAATGCTGATCACGTGATTTTTCTTTTTCTGGCACTTTAAATAAATTTATCGTCGTTTTTTTAAAAGTATATATATATATATATATATATATATATATATTTTTTTTTACATCAATTGTATACATTGATCGTCGTACTTATTTCATATATATATATATATATATATATAGCAGTTTAGATGTATATATATATATATATACAGCAGTGTATATATATATATATATATACACTGCTGGCCACTGTAAATGCAAATTATTAGCATTTACAGTGGTTTAATCAATAATTCCCTAGATTTTTTAGCACTACGCCATATGTCTGAATATTTTAGGCTTTTGAATTTCGGATTTCCTGTGTGACGAACTAATGTTAGCGTGGTAGCATTTCTTAAAGCAAATTCGCTTCAATCATGTTCTCTAAATATTTTCGGCCAGGAAGCCGATGCTACATACGTCCTTCTCTACATTATGAAGCAAAATGAATTGTTTGATCTTAAAATATAAATTAAGTAATGAACCCTTTTAAAAACTTTTAATGTGAAATATCTATCTCCCATATGCAGAAAAAAACGGCGTACGGATTCTTTACACAATTAAACGACTTCTTTTAATTTTCCAAAGGGTAGAGCTTATCCTATCTTTATGTACTGTTGTTGTTATTATTAATGCTCCTAGTCCGGGTAGGTCCTGTCAAGTCCATGAATCTGCAAGGCGAATGGATGCGCCTCTGGTTTAGCACATAACCACAAATTGTGTACCGCGAAGGTCGGAGGTTGAATTTTCGCCCTGTGCCACCACAATTTTGACCAAGCACCCTGAGTGTCGACTCTGGTGTGTTCATACCTTTCTTTCACCCCTACTGACCACATGGAGGGAATTTCCGGTCTATTGGTTTAACGTGCTGATACCCGGATTTGACACGAGAGAATTTAGTGGAGCTTGCCAGGTTATGAACCGAGAACCCTCAGTACCAACCTCAGTACCTCAGATTCCAACGAGTTAACAACTTGGCTGCCACGAGCCACTTTCTGTTATAGATATATAATAATCTTAAAACGCCTCTTTGATGGACAGGGAGTTAAACACGGGTTTATTATTCCTGATCCCAATTCTCTACCAACCTAACTATACCGGTGATGTGCGGAAGGAATATTTAAGATGACATTTTACAGCTTCTCGCATATCTTTTTGATGCAATGACACGGGATTTTAGTTTGCATTTTAGTCACGGTGAATTTTTGTTGCAGGCACTTCAGTATACATATATATATATATATATATATATATATATATATATATATATATATATATATGTATGTATGTATGTATGTATGTATGTATGTATATATATATATATATGTATGTATGTATGTATGTATGTATGTATGTATGTATATATATATATATGTATGTATATATATATATGTATGTATATATATATATGTATGTATATATATATATATATATATATATATATATATATATGTATGTATATATATATGTATATATATATATATATATGTATATATATATATGTATATATATATATATATGTATATATATATATATGTATATATATATATATATGTATATATTTATATATATATGTATATATTTATATATATATATATGTATATATATATATATATATATATATGTATATATTTATATATATATGTATATATTTATATATATATACTAGCTGAAGTACCCGGCGATGCCCGGGATTTTAAGAATGTTTGTTGTTAACCAAAATCAATTTAAAAATTAACACAGTATAAATAACATAAAAAATATATGTGAAATGTTATACACGTCTCAGAATTTCACCCTTTCATCATTGTAATACTAAAATCTGAAAAGTAAAAATGTCAAATTCTCTAATGTTTGTTAACCAAAATTAATTTAAAACTAAGCACAGTATAAATAACATAGAAAAAAAACCTTGTGAAATCTATAAATATATAAATTTATAATAAACTCTTCAGAATTCAGCTAGAATTAGCCTTTCATCATTGGGGTAAAAAAAAAGCTGCAATTACAGGTTCAGCAGAAATTTCCAATAGAACAATGATATGACTGCAGCGTTGCCTCTTAAAAAAATGAAGTGTTTGATTGAGGGCTGCAAACCATTCAACTCCTCTCCACATTTAACTCCTATAAACATCCTCTACATAATAAATTCCCTTTCTCTCCATAATAAACTCCTCAGAATTTTGGTATATTCAGCCTTTCATCATAGTACCACTAAAAACTGAAACATCCTCTCCAGAAATATAAATTTATTAATTTCAATAATTAAACACACACAAATATATAAATTACGCAAAAGTTTTTTAACCAACATTTGAATAATTCGTAAATGAAAAAGCATATGAAAATAAAGATAAGAACTTCCGGAATCGAAATTAATTACCCTTAATTTTTAATTAATAAAAAACCAACACAATATGAATAAAAACGATAGTTGCTTAAAACCATATGAAAATAAAGCTATTATAAAGATGATAATAATAAAAAAAGCATAAGAAAATAATGCTCGCGCATGAAGTTAACGTTACGATATAAAGATAGTAATAATAATATAAACCGCGTGCATAAAATATTTAGCTTTTCAAGCGAAATAAATTGATTTTTAGAAAAAAACTACTTTTAATCGAGAAATTAAAATACATTGCACAAAATTTTAATTTTACCAACTTTCCACCCTACAATTTACACCCTACTTCTTTTAAATAGGATGTAAATATAAAGTTTTAACAGCCAATTGAATGCCAGTTAAAAATAATGTGTGCGCATGAAGTTAACGTTACGATATAAAGATAGTAATAAAAATCTATATATATATAAAACAGTTCCGTAACTGACTAACTGACTGATTGACTGACTGACTGACATACAAAGTACAGACCAAACCGCTGAACCTAAAGGACTGAAATTTTGCATGGCGATTCTTCTTATAATGTAGGGGTGCACTAAGAAAGATTTTTGAAAAATTCTTCTTAGATTTTTTAAAATTAAATTTTTAATCTGTTTTTGTAACTTTTTTCAAGTTTTCATTTAAAATAATAATTTGAGGGTTATAAAATTTATATCACAAAAAAGATCATAAAAATTCCTTTAAAATGAAATTCTTTTCGCATCTTTACCTCCATTTTCTAATTTTTGGTGAATTTTTAAAGATTAATTTTTACAATTTAATTTATTAAACGCTGATCATGTAATTTCTTTATCTGGTACTTTAAATAAATTTATCGTCACATAACAACGAAATAGACACAAAAAAAATTAAAATAGTGGCGCCATCTACTGAACGCTTGTGAATCGAGAGTTGTTGGTTATTTATTAATTAAAAATATTGGAAAGTTCTTGTGGATCTGTAAATATACATGTGGTAACGGTTTTAAAATTTATAAATTATCAACCTACACAGGTGATAATTTATCCGGCGTTGCCCGGGATTTTAAGAATGTTTGTTAACCAAAATCAATTTAAAAACTAAACACAGTATAAATATCACAGAATAAAAAGCATGTGAAATGTTATACACATGAATAAAAAGAAAACCCAACATAAAAAACCATAAATTTACAATAATTTCTTCAGAATTCAGCTAGATTTAGCGTTTCATCATTGGAGCAAAAAA